>VCAZ01000026.1:2207360-2212360 GCA_005784505.1 Bagarius yarrelli | reverse complement strand
CAGCAGAATAAACTTTCTTTAATCAAACTGTGTTTACAAACAAATCAAGGACATCATTTCTTCTCTGAAGCTGAGACCACAGACTGAAGCACTCAAATCAAGATTGCAGTCTCAGCCTTCTGTAGATCTGCCAACAGTCTGGATTAAAGGGAACAGCACCATATTATGTTAAAGCTATAATAGCAGAGGGGAAGTGTGGGGTTTCCCTTCAACCGAAACAACAGCACTACTAATGTTACTCCATGTTTCCCAACCACAATTCAGCAAACACACCAAAAACCCACATGTAAATTCCTTTATTTTGTCACATATACTTTTAACAGCAGATTGAAATCTGTTTTTCCGCATATCCCATCTTAGTAAGTTGGGGGTCAGAGCACAGGGTCGGCTATGATACAGCGCCCCTGGAGCAGGAAGGGTTAAGGCTCTTGCTCAAGGACTTGAGCTTGAACCCAGGTCTTTCTGGGCTTCAGATCAACAACTCAGCACCTTAACCATTTGAGCTACCACTGGCCACTGAACTATGACTGTCCACAGCATCCACACTGTAGCGTCTCATATCCTGTGGAAAGATATTCCTATATCTGGTGTTGTGATGATGGTAGAGGTGAAGGATAGTCCAGATGTTTAATGTGGTTGAGACTTGCTGACTAGCATGCTAGCAGTCAGCTGTAAACAAGTCACTGCTTTGACCACCGTTTCAGAGTCAGGTATCCGAATCCTGAAGCTCAAAAGGGGAATCGCTACAAACAATCTGTAAAGACCGTTGGACCTCCCGCTTCAATCAGAATACAAGCAATAATCACTTAAAAATCTCCAGAAAATTAAACATTTCCTTTCTTCTAAGTGTTTCAGTTTTCTCTCCTGGCAGCGTGCTGTTATATAGGGTTCTGTGTTCTCTTGTTGCCAAAATCTATAGGTGTGTGTGTCCACTTTTATCCTATTCAGTCTTCAAACCGATTAGCTTTCTTGCCTCTGATGCGCTCTTTATGGGAGGTATACTTGTTTTTTTGAGCAGGAATCTGTTTCCCGTCATTCCTTCAGGGCTGCTTTTATTTTCAACACACACTCGTTGCCTCCCCCCCCCCCGCACACCTCCTCCTCCTTTCCCCAAACCCAAACAGCTTGCACTGGTTTACATGGCTACGGTGCATTGCAAGAAGGAGCGAATGCGAATATATTGTTTTGGAACTTCCTGATTCTGGGCAGACGAATCTGTCTGCATGCATGCTGAGGCCTGGAGGGCACGAGCAGATGTTTAGGCCACACTGTGTGCAATACAATAAGCGTAAGGAAATTCAGCGTTAGCTGAAAAAGCATTTCAGATGATTTTTATCTTGCCGGTATTCAATCTTATGCTTTAGAATCTTGTTCTGCTTCTCGGCATGTGGATTTTTCCTTTCTCAGTTTGTGGCTGTTACAGTGGAATTTGTGGTTTCACATGTTTGCAAGGACGCTTATGTTGTGCTGATGTTTGTGTTTATCCTACACTTGGATACCATTATGTGTTCCTGGGTTATATCACAAGATAAAACTATTTGGAACAAGTAAATAGTTTGGGTTGAAAGTTTAAACAGATGTGCATGAGCAGGGTGTTGTGGGGGGTTTTTTTTGTCGAAACAACGCATACTGCTCTGATTTATGTCTTTTATTTCTTTTTCCTCATTCCCCGAGCTACTGTCCATGACATCCTGAGTACTGATAAAAGCCACACTTCCTCTGCTCCAAATCCAATAAAGACTGAGCAGAGGAAGAACATTCAGCCATCATCTACACCAGGGTTTCCCAAACTGGGGTTCGCAAACCCCTGGGGGTTCGACAAGGGAATTGCAGGAGGTTCGTGAGTTGATGACAAGCAGATAATTAAATTATAACTATAAAAAAAATATATACGAATGATAGGTTATGTATTATTGAATTAAAAAAAAAATGAATAAAACTAACTAACAAAAATATTAAATTATTAGGTTAATTTGTGTCATGTGACCACGGACACGACATCAGAAAACCGCGAAGTCACGCAAAATGTTCAGGTTCATTTCATGCACAAATAAAAGAAAATTACATTACAGACGTCCTCATCCAAAGCGACTTACATTTATCTCTTTTATACAATTGGGGGCTTGGTGGAGCTGGGAATTGAACCCACAATCTTCAGGTTGGTAGTCAAACACCTTAACTATGAACCACCACTCCTCCAGAATTAACAGAAGGTCCAAGCACACGCCAGCACAAAAAAAAAAGAACCAAAGCAGGAGAAGCAGCATAAGAACAATGAGGACTACATCAAATTTCGGGTTGACATGCGCAGACGGTGCTAAATCTAAAATCTTCTCCGGTGTGTGTTATGTGTCTGGAGAAACTGGTGAACTAATATATGAAACCAGCTTTTTCAAGAAGAAACATGTTTCAATTTTAGATGTTCAGATGTGTAATAACAATAAATACGACTGATTAATACTTTAATAAGGATAAATAATACATGTTTTTAAAGTAAACATGCAAATGTGCTGATAAATTATTAAAATATATTCTTAAAATCTCTGGGGTAAACGAATTATTTCATCAAAGGGGTTCGACTGACAAAAAAAACCCTGATTAACGCCTACAACATACATCATGCAGTTTCTAAACCAGCGCAGGCGCTGACGGCGTTAAAACCAAACCGCTACGCCTGGAGCCATGGTGTAAGCACACAGTGTCTGTTTGCACCCCCCGGCCAGAGTCAGTCGGAAAATGTGTTTCTTGACAGGTAATGATTTCCTGCCTGCAAAATAAAAGAAACACTGTGCAAAAACAAGGTAAAACTAATGAGAGGGGAGGGAATCCAGATGTGCAAAATAAAGGCGGAAATCAAATAACGCTGCTTTTAATTCTGCTTCATGAGTGTATGTATGTCTGTAATTCCCCGAATCATTAACACAAACTAGCGACTGAATCCTTTAAAGCCCAGGCCTATAGACGGATAACTGTTCACTAGAGTCGAAGGATTTTCCGTGTTTGACTTGTAAAGCTGTGTTTAAATCCATTGTGAAATCCCAGCTGTGAGAACATCCCATTAACTGAATTCTGAATGCAGAAGGTTTTAAGTTATTATTCTGTCCAAACAATGCGCTAATCTTTGCCGGTTATGTTGCACCACAAAACTGTTAGCATGCTACTCTTGATGGCAAATATTAGTATTAATTAACAATTTTTCAATATTAGAATTTTTTTTTTTTTTTTAGATTTTATCAGATATATTAGATATTAGTAAGTTGGGGGTCAGAGCACAGGGTCAGCTATGCTACAGCGCCCCCTGAAGCAGGAAGGGTTAAGGGTCTTGCTCAAGGACCCAGCAGTGGTTGGCTGGTGGTGGTGGGGCTTAAACCCAGGTCTACTTGGTTCTCAGATCAACAACTCGGTGTTGGGGGCTTGAAGCCAGGTCTTCAGATCAACAACTCGGTGCCTTAACCATTTGAGCCACCACGGCTGTAACACACCTGCAATGTGAATTCTCCTACGATGCCCATCAAACCAATAAAGAAACAAATAAATAAATAAGAGTGCTGAACCTGATGACGCAATTAGCACGACAACTTTAGACCACCGAGGGAAAATGTGTAATTCATTCTGGTGGACGGAACTGCAAGAAATGAAACTTATGAGTGTGTCATGATCAAAATTATTTTTAATGGTGTTTATTTGCTGCTAGCTACTATTTAGCAGGTTACGAAGCATGTCACGGATCAGTGATGTAAAACTGCGTCCCTTTTTGATGAGTTTTGACTACCGAACAGTCTTCTTATGACGGAGGTCCTACAATGTTCGTACACAATGTCGTCTGACTAAAATCTACTAAAAAAATCGCAGTGTAAAAAGTCACACAAAAGACAACTAAAAGCCGAAATGAACCAATTCTAAAGGTGGAAACGGGTGTGTGTTTTGTTAACTGGAACAAAAAAGCTCCACCCACGTACAGATAAAGCTTAAAGGGGGGGGGGGGGGGGGGGGGGGGGGGGGGGTGGGGGGGGGGGGGTGGGGGGGGGGGGGGGGGGGGGGGGGGGGGGGGGGGGGGGGGGGGGGGGGTGTTGAAAGTTGGGGCCAACGCACTTTAAGGGGGCCCCCAGAGATTAGTTTTATTAGTAGGAGCAGTGCGGAATGTGGGGCCCAACCTCATATTCCTTTATTAATGGCACCCCTGGATGTAGAAATAATTATTACAACATAGCGACTCAGTTAGACCTCGATTGTATTTTATACACACACATATATATATTATTATATATATATTTCTCATTATTATGTAAAAGGAAAATTACCCAAAACAACAAGTTTCCAAACCTAAAGTAAAAAAAAAAAAAGTCTTTGACTTTGACACTTTAATAAGACGAATAAGATCATGGAATGTTCAGTGAGGCACAGCGGCGCGGAATGATGACACTTATATTCACCAGGCTCATTAAAATAAGAAAAGAGTTATTTGAAGAGTAATTGCCTCTCAGCTTTTGGAAAAAAAACCCATGTTCCATACGAATTCTGTATGCAAGGACTCAGTAATTCCCAACACCACGCCCAATCTCCTTGACTGACTCTAGTGAATTCTCATAACTCCTAATATAATCAGAGTGCTCCCTGACTAATGCTTTCAATTTGCTCCTGGATGAACAGAAAGTGCTCACATGGCCCATAGAGTGCTGCAGTTTAGGACTTGTATATAATAATGAAGTTGGAGGCGGTGACGTCCAAAAAGCCACAGAAGAGCTGATATTAACCAGAAGCAGAGGCCTGTCAAGGACAATCCACCAGCCCGAGCTGCTTTATGTGTGTTTTACACACCAGCTTTAGTCTGTCCTGAGTGTGATCGAAACCAAGGCAAGATTCTTTCATAGTTCTGAATTCATCAACCACACACACACACACACACACACACACACACACACACCACACACACACACACACACACACACACGTCAGGTTAGCTATTCTTGTGGGGACTTTCCATAGGTGTAATAGTTTTT
>VCAZ01000026.1:2184860-2202360 GCA_005784505.1 Bagarius yarrelli | reverse complement strand
GAGTTCCACTGTCCAGTTAAAGCTTCTACTAACACATGGCAACAATCCGGAAAACTAATAGAGTTCATGGAAAAGCAGTGACGAGTAGGAGTTATGAGTAGAAAACCATCAGTGTTAAATTAAGACTCCTCAACTAAGCAGGAGGAGATAATAGCAAGGAACCACAAATGGAGAAAACAACCTTGGGAGAAACCAGGTCCAGTCGGGGGGTCTGTTCTCCTCTGATCAGACATTTATAGCATTTGGAAGACGTCCTTAATCAGAGCGACTTACATTTCTCATTTTTATGCAACTGAGCAATTGGGGGTTACCTGCCTTGCTCAAGGGCCCAGCAGTGGTGGCTTGGTGGAGCTGGGAATCGCAAAGTTTCCATGGTTTTGTCTGGATGTACCATCTAGAACAGAGGTCCCCAACAGCGGGCCACGGACCGGTACCGGTCATTTGGTTACGGGCCTTCAGAAAGACTTTTATTGATTATCGAGTCTGAAAGAACTTTTATTTTGAAAAACCACTCGTCTCGGTCATGTGATATGGTAGCCTTCATCAAAAATTTAACCCACAAGCTAGCAAAAATAAGTAAAAAAACCAACGTGTTTGGAGAACTTGGCCCAACGCGGAAACAAAAAAAGGGCCTTCGACTTCAAAGAAAAAGAAAGATGCATTTAATAGACAATATCAGGATTCCTACTTAAAATACGGGTTTATCGCTACAGGCGATTCTCACGCACCAAGCCCGCTCTGCGTAATATGTGGCGACAGGCTAGCAAATGAGGTTATAAAGCCTTTAAAACTGCTTCGGCACATGGAGACCAAGCACCCTGCATTAAAAGACAAGCCTTTGGAGTTTTTTTAAAAGGAGAAAACGTGATGGACGGAATGGCCACCACCTCAACAAATGCGAGTGCACTGAGAGCATGATACCTAAACCACATTGCTAAGGCGAAGAAACCGTTTACTATCGGTGAGGAATTGATCCTGCCCGAGATGTCGAGTTGTATTTGTTCGCACTTTTCGTTTTTAGTTGTTTCTATACCGGTCCGTGAAAATATTGTTTTACACGAAACTGGTCCATGGCGCAAAAAAAAAGTTCTAGAAGACAAGGTCATCACTGGGAAACTGCTTCTGGGGATGTGGGGATCACTGTCTCTAGGTGCTGATCCACTAGCTCAGCTGGAGACGGACTGTTATTAATGTTTATTACCTGTGTAATACTAATAATCATGAACTATACAGATCCATAGTTTAACTATAGCTAGGTTAGCTTTTATCCAAATGTTTAACACTTTTTTCTTACTATTGTTAATACTGAAATTATTGAAAATGTCTAGTTTCCTAAGGTTTTTTTTCTAGTTTTTTCCACCATTTTCTAGCTTTTCTGTAAACTGTTACCACAAAACACTTCCTTTTATGCTGTAGCATTATTATTTCCCATTACAAACCTAACAGCGTTCCAGCATTACGATGTCCTCTAAGCACAAAGCGAGCTTCATGGTTTGCCCAGTTTAGCCCAGGGGTCCAGAGACCTTTAACACGCTCAACTTTTGGACCAGTTTTCCAGAAAAATAGAACATCGGGAGCCACAAAACTCTTTCGACATCTAAATTAAAAATAACACTGCATATATATATATACACAGTGTGTATATATATATTACGTATAAAAACTTTTGTGTTGTACTTTTAACATCAATGAACTTCTACAGCGAATGTTTGTTTTTTATATATAGTTGATATTGAAGAAGATCTGCTCATATCCGAATGTGGATCTGAAGATCGACAGGACTCCAAACGCAGACCGTTTCACGTTCATATAAGTTTCGGGGATTCCATGTTCCGCGTGCCGACGGGTGTCGCATATCAGGGAGTTGTGAAGCATATTTTAAACGAAATAAAAACACTAAAAACATTTTATTTTAAAGTTACAAGATCACCATCGCCTTTAAAAACTCAGAATTATTAAAAAAAAAACCCTGAAATTAAATCAATTTAGATGAAATACTCGTTATTTATTCTCATTATTTTTTCTCCTAAGCCACAGGGAACCACCGCTGAAGGATAAAAGTTCCACACGCAGTTCCGCAGCGGCAGTTTGCCGACCTCTGCTTTAGAAGAAGTGATCTTAACTCCACTCAACAGTTTTAGGATGAATTAAAACACTGACTAAACCCCAAAGCTCCTCACACAAAATCAGTGTCTAATCCCACTAATTCTCTTCTAGCTGAACACACCATCCCACCCCCCCACCCCAACCCCAACCCCACCACACCACCCCATAACCACACCACCAAAATGTACAGGAAGCCTTTCCAGGAATGTGTATAAAGATCTGGGATTTGACGGATTTAGACAGTTATTTTTCCAACACCATCATCAAAACCTTTTAAACCCTGCAGCTCGTCATGGCTGACATCTTCACCGGCGTTTTGTTTTCTTTAATTAGTCAACCCAAATTACTGATTAACCAAATTAAAAAGAATAAAATAAAAAAAATTATAACAAATCAAAACCCAGTTAAAAAAAAAATAATTGCCATGTGCCAACATTATGTTTGGGAGATTTAAAGAAAAAAAAAATGACATCTGTGCAACCTGCAGTATGTGCTTATGGCATGTCAGTGAAACAAAGACGAATGGATTATTTATCTGCAGTGTGAAGTGTGTATGCGTCAGCTGCAGCTAATGAAAATGTCTGCAAGTTGACAGGAAAATTGACCAAACCTGAGGATTAACTTCAAACTGTCAACGCATCAACGTTCCATTAATTACCAGTCGACGAAACCACTCGCGAGTTTCATCTTACTTCGCTGATGAATAAAGGCCGATGTTTTTCTACGAGATCAATAGGAGGATAAATCAGCTCTTATTTCTCCAAACATTTGTTTATGAAGCACATTTTTTTTCCCCCCTTGAAGCCAAATGGATTATTATTCTCAGCTCAGACATTTTTACTGCATCGCTGCAATTGATTCGTGCATTTAAAATGCTAAATGACGCTTTAAAAAGCTGCATGTAAGAAATCAGTAAATGCTAGACGGCTACGTTGGACAACAGACGTTTAGCTTCCTATATATATGCACTAAAACATGCAACCTATCCAGCGGCTCACACGAGGCCGGGTCTAAAAGTAACGAAACCCCCCCCCCCCACACACACACACTAAGCCTATTTTGTCTCCATTGGTGTGGAAGTGAAGGCTTCAGAGCTGAAGGATCAGATTACACCGCACAGGTTTATCACGTCTAAAGATCTGAAATTCACTTGTGAAAACAAACAGAAAATTTGTTACGGTCTGAGAAAGGACGTGGACGGGTTTCCTGTATGGAAAAGGTGGGCTGGAATTACCCAGTCAGGAGCTGTTCTGTATCATCCCACAGACTGCGATGCCTTAATGCTAGTAATGAGATTATAGGAAAGAAACCCGGTACTGTACTTCCTCTACTTACTGAAAGCAAGTGGAAAGATTCTGGAATGATCCGCACGACCTTTCCTGCTCGTACATGTCAAAAAATGCAAAAACGGGAAGAAAAAAAATAACAAAATAAAATAAAGAAATAAAAAAATCATATCACTATAACAGTTTATGTCATTTCATAGTAATATACAAATACTTACTCAAAAATCCGTCCAACAAACAGAGTAACTAGAGAATTTACATTTCCCCTCTTTATTTTTTTCTTAATTTATTCCAACAACAAATAAAAAAAAATTTAAATTAAAATAATATAAATCAAAATAAATAAATAAATCCAAGCCACTCTCTCAAATTAAAATATGTTTTGTCAATCCAGAATCGGTTTTCTTCATAAACTTCTAATCTATGTCTGAATATAAATCTAACTTCATATATAATCCATAATAATCTCCCGCTATATAAGTAAAAAATATATATAAGCAGTGATTTGTTTTTGCGTTATACATTCTATTAGAAACCAAACTATTGTAGCTTAAAATCAGGACTCGTCTCTAGCTGTAGGGAAAGTGGTGGCTTATGGTTAAGGTCTTGGACTACCAACCCAAAGATTGTGGGTTCGATTCCCAGCTCCACCAAGCCACCACCACTCAGGACCCCTGAGCAAGGCACTTAACCCCCAATTACTCAGTTGTATAAAGAGATAAATGTAAGACGCTCTGGATAAGGACGTCTGTCTAATGCTGTAAATGTAGCTGAAGTTTGAGGGTTGGGTTGTAAATGGATCCTCCTGCAATCTGATGCTCTCCAACATATTTATTTAAATCCAACAGAAGGGCAGGAACGCAGGAACAGATGGATCACATCTCACCGTCCCTGAGAAGCTGTGATTTAAGACATTAATATATATATAAAGGACAGTTTTGTTCCATATCGCAGAAAAAATGAATCAGTGCTGATCCTTCTTTTCTATCAGGATTTCACAAATCATATATTATAAATAATACTGTAATATAAATGAGTAATTATATTTTTTTTATGTGTGTTTGATGTACATATTATTTCATGATCTTGGCACCACCACCTCCTAAACCATGTGCAACTTTCTGCAAGGACAATATAAGGCAGACAGGGTCATCAGTTGGAGGTGACTGTTCCTCGAAATGTAAGAAGACAATCAGATTTTTCAGTTAGAGCAACAGAAAGATGGAGTTTAATACCTGTATATATTAGCGAGTGTAGAGTATTTAGTATTTTTTAAGGCTAAGCTTAAGGTGTGGCTTAGGGAAAATCTATATATGTGATCACTGACTTCACCTTTTAATTTAATGAAGCATGATGTGATATTATATGTGTTTGAGCCTGGTTTCTTCTAAGGTTTTTTCCTCTGTCCTGTCACAGATGGAGTTTTGGTTTCCTGCCGCTGTCGCCTCTGGCTTGCTTAGTTGGGGACTCAAAATTTATACATATTATTTTAAATGTTTTGTGTTTTAGTGAGTGTTTAATATTGTCTTTTTCTAATGTGATTCTGTAAAGCTGCTTTGAAACAATCTCGAATGTCATAAGCGCTATATAAAGGTGACTTGACTTGTGTCCCTGCCCAGGGACATAGCTATACTGTAATTTGTCCTGCCCAGGGACATGGCTAACTCTGGCACAACAATTTGTCTCTATATACATAAATAAAATAAATAAAAAATGTCTATTTACTTTAGAAATTAATTTTATATAAATTTATATAAATTAGCATTAAATCTAGTGATTTTCTGTATATGATATAATTCCTATCTAATTGAAACATTTGTGTAATAAATGCTGTAGTTGACTGTATGAAGGTAAATATTTGTTAAAGAATAACGAGTTGGTTTTACGCCCCCAGTCAAACGCTGTTCGGATTCAATTTAGTCGCAAAAAAAAAAAAGAAATTTGACTCCTCTACTTAAAACGAACAGGAAGAGAAAACGCCGGCATTCTTACACCAACACAATATACAAGCTGTAAAGCAAGAGTGTGTTAAAACAGGGGGAAGACACACACACACACACACACACACACACACACTGTGATCAGCAGACTGTGTCGGCTGGAAACAATCGTCCTGTCCTGTGGTGTCAGGAGAGATCAAAAGGTCATGGGGTCACGCTGCTGTCTTGTTTGCGGACACGCCTGAGTGAATGAGCACAGACGAGCTTTTACTTGTCGACTCTTTAAAATTCCCTGTTATGCAAAATAAATTAAATAAATAAATCTTCTTCACTGGGCTTCCTAAATACAATTTTTCTTTAACATCCTCTTCGTTCTGCTGTTATCTTAGCTTAGTTATTTTTCAGCTCACTCCCATATGGTGCATGTGAACTTCCTGGTCCTTTGTGAAACTGGGCCTCTATGTGAGCGGATGTGTACTCGGTTTAGTGGCTGACCTCTATGGCCCAGGTCATCGACTCTCACTGCTTCACTTCTCCTCACCTCAGGGGTGGTGGCTATGCTCTGCTACACTGGCATAAAACTCCAAGCAGGAAAAAAAAAAAAAAAAAAAGGAAGACCGAATGAAAAGGCTTAAGCTGTAACTCCGGGAGAAAATCAGCTTCAAAAAGGAAATATATGTGCAAAGACTCTCATTTCATCATTGCTAGTCAGGAACTTTTCATGTGTAATATTAGCCGAGATATTCCTTTAAAGGGTATACAGGGGTGCCTTGACTTACGAGTTTAATTTGTTCCGTGACGAAGCTCATAACTCAAATTACTTGTATGTCGAATCAATTTTTCCAATTGAAATCAATTAAAATACCATAAATTCGTTCCGGGTCCCCAAAAGAACCCCGCAATTTATTGTGTTACATGTTTTTAAATAAGAAAAATAAACGAATATTGTATAAAAAACAACCCAATAGGATGTACTGCAATAAACTGGTTTTATTAAGTATAATGTACAGCGTTTACCTTGGAGATCAGACGACTTCACTTGCTACCGCAGTAGCTAACGTACCCAAACTTTCGTCACAGGTGGGGCAGTGGTGGATCAAATAGTTAAGTTGCTGATCTGGGGACCAGGAAGACCTGAGTTCGTGCCCCACCACTGCCAGCTGTTGATCTGAAGACCAGAAGCAACTGGGTTCAAGCCCCACCACCGGCAAGCCAACCACTGTTTGGTCCTTGAGCAAGACCCTTAACCCTTTCTGCTCCAGGGGCGCTGTATCATAGCTGACCCTGTGCTCTGACCCCAAACTTACTAAGATGGGATATGCAGAAAAAAGAATTTCACTGTGCTGCGAAAAAGTATATGTGACATTTACGTTAACAGGTTCCTTAAACACTTCAGTATAATAAAATAAAGAATAAAATTAGTCCAAAATGTATTAAACTGGTTCATTCGATATAGACATTTGTTTGCAACGTTCATCCCATCTCACACTCTTGCGCGCATGCACTCTCACCAAAACTACTGCAAGCCCCCCCATATACACACACAATATTACCACATCTAAACTTAAAAAACATTATTTTCTGTTACAAGTATGACTCCACTTGCTAACGCGCACGTCTGACTAGCTATCGAGTGAGACACGGGATGCTGGGTGGATGTTACAGTGTTTACTGTGGCGTTTGCTACTCCAACTGGAGATGGGTGTCTGAAGCTGACCCGGCACCTGAATTTTAGCTTAAAGCAACTCAAAGCGAGAAAATCCTCAGAGAAACAACTCGTATCTCGAGAAACTCGTTAGTTGGGACACTCGTAAGTCAAGGGTACTGCTGTATACAGGAAATAAGCAATGTTTTTTTGACTGAAAGTGATGAGTGATTCCATCTATTAGCTTTAACCGGGTTACAGAGAAGGGAATAAGTGAAACATAGACAGAGAGGGGAAAGATAAAGAAAGCAAGAGAGAGAGAGAGAGGGCAAGAAACGATTATCGCTCTCTTACGCTGAAGCTATTAATGGGTGAGGGATTTACATGTGGACATTATTGCAGGAACAGTAAGCTTTAAGGTTGGTCTAAAGCCCCAAATTAGCTTATCACACTCTGACTGGCTTTTTATTCAAAGAGCACAATGTGAATCCATTTGCCGTTGGGAAACTGCCATTACAGTTCAACTGTACAGGGCAGAACGAGGATAGGGGAGAACGAGCGGGGTTATTTAAATGTCGAAATGATTTGCTCAATCCACTTTATCACTCAGCTATTCCATAAATGGAGTGTCTTAAAGTGCAGATTAAAGTGAAACCTCAGCCATACGTCGTAGTGAGAGAAACCCGAGGTCGTGTCCCAGTTTCCAGCTGCCTGGAACAGACAGAGGAAACCAGCGTACCCCGAGGAAACCCGAAGCATGCATGAATATTTGAGTTCTGGAGAAATATAAATGATCTGATAACAGAGGCTAAAGCGGGACTTAAACCCCCAAACCTGGAGAAATAAGGACACGCGCAAACCACCAACGCAGCATGCATGATAATTCATGTTAATCCTAAAGGTTCCAGGTGAGAAAAGCTGATACAAAAAATAATAACCAAGCAAAAGTACAGGTCAGTGTGCCAGTCTGAGAAGCCAAAAAACTCTTTAGAAATAGAACCAGCATTGGTGTACAACAGGGCTGATGTTTGGCCCCCGTCGGTTTTGCTTGCTTTAACCAGTTTCCTAAAAACCTGCGTCTAATCTGAACGACTGAATGTCACGAGATAAAAGGTCAAAGCCCATGATCAGACTCTGGCTCCTGAGAAAGGACATTAAAACCTGTCTTTGTCATGCTGCCTGAGTGGGACAATCAGACTTTTTTTTGTAATAATAGGCGTGTGACAGTGAGGGAGCCTCTTGGACAGGATCTGTGTGAGAATCAGGTACAGCAGATAACCGATCACAGGGATTAAAAGCAGCATAAAAGGAGCCCAGCAAAGCAGGGCCAAAGCTTAAAAGGAACCTACAGGAAATTATAATGAGCTTTTAACCCACATTACACGGCTGGGAGTGAAAGTCAGCATCACTTTGAGGCCCCGAAGGGGGAAAAAAAAAAAGTGTGTAAAAGTGCACGGCATGACTCTTCTAATGGAAGGAATCTAATGGACTTGAAAGAAATGATGAAGGTTTTTAGGATGGTAAAAGCACAGTTAGTATTTACAGTATATGAATAGAGTAATGATATAAAAAAGCTAAACTTATTTAAAGATAAATCATATTTACAATTATAGAAGCAGAAACCTGTTGTCTATATACCGATTTCTGTTCATAGGAGAAATCAGATAAAGAGCTTAACTGTAATTTCTCTCTCTCTCTCTCTCTCTCTCTCTCTCTCTTTCCCATTTTAATTCTTATTTCTATTTTATTCAATTTCTTTCTCCTTCTTTTTCTATTTCTGTCTCGCTTTATTTCTCTATCTCACTCTGTCCTATTCTGTCTCTCTGACTCTCACTCTCACTCTCGTTTTTTTCCTCTGTCTCTATCTCATTCTCTCTCTGACCCTTTGTCTCTGTCTCATTCTCTCTGCCTCTATCTCAGTCTCTCGGTCTCTATCTCAGTGTCTCTCTATCTCATTCTCTCTGTCTCATTTTTAGTGTCTCTGTATCTTATTCTCAGTGTCTCTCTATCTATCTCACGCTCTTTACCTAATTCTCTCTGCCTCTCTCATTCTCTTTTTTTCTCTCTTTGTCTCTCTGTCTCTTTTTTTTTTTCTATCTCATTCTCTCGGCCTCCATCTCATTCTCAGTGTCTCTCTATCTATCTCACTCTCTCTATATATATCTAATTCTCTCTGCCTCTCTCATACTCTTTTTTTTGTCTCTCTGTTTGTCTCTTTTTCTATCTCATTCTCTCTGTCTCTCTGTGCAGTATTGCGTGAGTGAATGAGAAGCCTGCAAAAGTGTGTTTGGCCAGTCCACTGCCACAGAATTAACCCCGCTCTCAGCATGAACAGAGGAGCCCACAGCGAACTGATCCTCATCAATGCCTCATCAATGATACGATCTGCCTTCCAGTCAGACGACAACAACATGCATTAGTATTCATGATTTCTTGCAAGTGCACATCTTTTTCTCATTCCTCTCAAACCTTTTTTTTCCCTCCTTCTATCAGCTCTCGGCTATTGGGTTACCAAATCTTTTTCAAACCATCTTTTTCGGTGCCATCGACTGACTAAAACACTGACTGAATGTAACAAAGCCTCTGCTGGCTGTATTCCGGTTAGATTTCCATGGAAATATCCCACTGATTTGTGCTATTCCGATAATTTATGTGCATATGGTTTTGCATGCACAAGCACATGGTTAGAGGAGGGGAATAAAAAACTGGAGCATGATTGGGTTGTTGACAGAACAAATGAGCGCACTAACGTGATGTCAGGTCACTACAATGCAACGGAATAACGAGTCTGTCTTCGGCTAAACTTATCATGGCCAAATTTCCGATATATGCATGAGATGAAGATATGTCTGAGAGAGAGAGAGAGAGAGAGAGAGAGGGCTGGTGGGGTGGGTCGGGGAATTTATTAGTAGAGCATTCTGTAAGCCGGAAGGTTAATGACGGAATAATATATAGTTCATCATGGAAGCTGTGAGGTTGCACTGAGCTTGGGCCGGGAAAGCAAAATTAATTATTCTCTTTGGGCTGAGAGATAAACAGGTTCACTAAGCATTTAGCTGTGGTAATGGCAATTAAATACAGACTTCATTTCATTCCATTATAAAAAAAAAAAATAAATGAAGCAATTTAGAAAGTCGAAGCAACACGTTGTCATCTGGTTTGCAGCAAAGAAAGATGCGTTCGTTTTGTAAGCGCGGAAGTTTTTCTGTACGCGATGATTAATGCTTTGGATCAGCATCCCAAAGCTAATCTAGAAAACCTGAGGCTTTTGGGGCAATCTACCACACACACACACACACACACACTCACACACACACACACACACACACACAAGAACAAATACGACAATAATGACGAATGCTAATGAAGGGAAGTTGAGAAAAGGTGCAACAAAAAAAACCCAAACACAGCGAGTCCAAAGAAAGAAAGAAAGAAAGAAAGAAAGAAAGAAAAAAACCCTCCTGCAGCTCTTTGACCTATGATTAATATCGGCGATGGTTTGGTTGATTCATTAATGCATAAAGCGTCCCGAATAAAACCAACATTTGCGCATTAATCAGATCCAGCAGACATGGCTGCAGAGGCAGAGCGGTGGCACTCACTCAAGCAGCACTAAAAGCTCTGGAGGAAGCAGCCATTGATTTACAAAGGCCATTTTTGAAGTGCGCTCGGTTATTGCCCTGCGATACAATGCTGCTGCACCTCTTCCATAAATTTAAAACTCATTACATTAATGGAGTCCATTTCGGTGACCGCACTAAAGAGCACCTGACATGACGCAACGTTGTTGTTTCCGCCCCGCGTTCATATCGTATATAGAGGAGGGGGGGGAAAAAGGCTGCTTGTTTTCAGCATGTCAGATTTGATGTTTATGAGCTTGTAATAAGCCCTAAAGTTGCTATTAGGTGAAACCTTTCAGGTTTTATTTATTTCTTGGTGTGTTTCGCTGTGTGGACTAGAGGTTGGAGTAGCTGAATTGTCAGGTTTTGTAAAGATCTGAAGAATTGATTCGGTGTCTGTCAAGTCGCCTCTTCGGTTCGGTGTGTCTAAAATAGCGAGTGCAAGCGCATTAACCTGTTCTTCTTCCACTGAACAACCGTCTGTTTTACACGCTCATTACAGGATTTCAGTGCAGTCAGTGTTTTTAGATTAAAACATAACCTGCCCCTTTTCCACCGGCCCATTCTACACTTCACACTTCAGCACAATAATAATAATAAATAAATAAATAAATAAATAGCCCATCAGACGTCCGTTTCCAGCAGAAAACTGCAGACGCTTCCCTGATGGAGCGGGACGGAGTCGAGGGAGGTAGAGTGCAAGTCTGCCCCCTTGTGAGAGATGCCCTACCTGCCGTCTTGCACTTTCTGCCTCCTATTTTGCTTTTATCAGTTTCTTTGGTGGTGACACCCCATTGTAGTTCAGTAGTGACCAGTGAGAAGTGCTAGCTAAGACATTAAGAGTAGCATTTAACACCAGTGATGTTTATTAGAAGTGTATAAAAGGACTAAAAGCTGTGCATAATTATCCCTTGTGTGCCCCACACACACACACACAACACACACACGTACATAGGCTTAGCCATTGTGTCTGAAAGTGCTATACCTCTATACTGTGAAATCATTATAAGCAGCAGAAATAAAAAAAATTTAAAAAAACAGCAATGTAAGGGTTAATAAATGATGGTGTGGGAGGCTGAGCCTGCGATCATGAAATAAAGGAAGCCACAGAGTGAGGATATAAAAAAAAAAAAAAAAAAAAAACACGATGGAAAAAGAGGGGGAGTTGAGTAATAAGCATTGCTTCACTGGGATTTTTAAGCTGGGACTGGAAAGCACTGGGGTTTGTAATGATAAAGCGGAACTTTGCATCAACACGATTGTAATGATTTAATATGTCCATCTGGTTACACAAGATATACCAGGAAAGGATTGACCTACAGCGTCCCAGCGACAGGCTGTGTGCCGGTCCGAGTTAAAATACAGGACCTGAGAAAGAGAGATAAATATGGCATGTCGGGCGAATGATGTCACTGATTTTGCCAGATTGGGAACTTGACTTTGTTGGACATTTGGACATTATAATCGAAATGGAAAAGCAGCAACAACAACGTTAAGAAGAAGAAATATAGCTGCAGGCAGCAATTACCAGGGTCAAACCCAGCAAAGACAGAAAGAGGACAAATTTGTACACACTTCTAGTCCTTGTTAGTACAGAGAGGTTTGGAAATACTGGGGAAAATTCCCTTCAGCATGTAAAATAAACCATCACCAAATAAACCATAATTGTTGCGAGAGAAAAGAAACACTTTGTTGTGTCTAGTAGATTTTACTTAAAGAAGCAAGATCACTTTAATGTGATAAACAAACACAAGAGTCTAAAATCTTACGATACGTACAACCTGGAGCTTTTCAACTGAACTCAAAACTCTAAAAAGTCCCGTTGACATGAATGCTTTTTATATTTTACTTTGTTAGGTGTGTCTCTGGATGCTACATACCAAGTTTTGTACAAATCGGACAAATTGTGTAAGTTAACAAAAAAAAATGTTTCGACTATAATAAAATATGCTGGACAGGAAGTGCGATAGAATATTGGAAATTTGGTATCGAAGGATTTAGCATAAGCTAACAAATCTATCGATGCGCATACAAATTATTTGCATATTCATAACTATATCTCTTGAGCACTAGGGGCACTAGGGGGTGTTTGCTATATATCAAATTTTGTAAAACTCAGACAAACGGCCTAGGGCGAGATTAAATAAATGTTTTATGAAAAATTCAAAATAGCAAGGACATTTTCAGGACAGAAAATGGGAATTCCCATCATAGGGAATCATTTGACTTAATGAGTCGAATGAGTCGTGAGCCAAGAAATTAGAGGAAATATTTCATTTGTAGGACCAATAAGTCCAAAGTTACGACTATAAATGTGAGCTAAAGGGTTTGAGATCGAGACTCCAAATTTATACTGTCCTTTATCGGTGTGTCAAATTTCATAACTTTCCTCCATACGGTTCTATGGGTTGCCATCAAGAGTGAAAAAGAAAAAGAAGAACAAAAAAAACTAACAACTGAAAGAGGGGTTATTGTCCTTTCAGGGCTATAGTAAGTATATTTTATATATATATATATATATATATATATATTATATATATATATATCTATATATATACATACACACACTAATGAGTGCAGCTCATCCTGGATGGCACATCAATGCTGTGGCAAGAAGGTTTGCTGTGTCTGTCATAGTGTCCAGAGCATGGAGGCGCTACCAGGAGACAGGCCAGTACATCAGGAGACGTGGAGGAGGCCGTAGGAGGGCAACAACCCAGCAGCAGGACCGCTACCTCCGCCTTTGTGCAAGGAGGAACAGGAGGAGCCCTGCCAGAGCCCTGCAAAATGACCTCCAGCAGGCCACAAATGTGCATGTGTCTGCTCAAACGGTCAGAAACAGACTCCATGAGGGTGGTATGAGGGCCCGACGTCCACAGGTGGGGGTTGTGCTTACAGCCCAACACCGTGCAAGACGTTTGGCATTTGCCAGAGAACGCCACTGGCGCCCTGTGCTCTTCACAGATGAAAGCAGGTTCACACTGAGCACATGACAGAGTCTGGAGACGCCGTGGAGAACGTTCTGCTGCCTGCAACATTCTCCAGCATGACCGGTTTGGCAGTGGGTCAGTAATGGTGTGGGGTGGCATTACTTTGGAGGGCCGCACAGCCCTCCATGTGCTCACCAGAGGTAGCCTGACTGCCATTAGGTACCGAGATGACATCCTAAAACCCTTTGTGAGACCATATGCCGGTGCGGTTGCCCCTGGGTTCCTCCTAATGCAAGACAATGCTAGACCTCATGTGGCTGGAGTGTGTCAGCAGTTCCTGCAAGACGAAGGCATTGATGCTATGGACTGGCCCGCCCGTTCCCCAGACCTGAATTCAATTGAGCACATCTGGGACATCATGTCTCGCAACGCCACGTTGCACCACAGACTGTCCAGGAGTTGGCGGATGTTTTAGTCCAGGTCTGGGAGGAGATCCCTCAGGAGACCATCCGCCACCTCATCAGGAGCATGCCCAGGCGTTGTAGGGAGGTCATACAGGCACGTGGAGGCCACACACACTACTGAGCCTCATTTTCACTTGTTTTAAGGACATTACATCAAAGTTGGATCAGCCTGTAGTGTATTTTTCCACTTCAATTTTGAGTGTGACTCCAAATCCAGACCTCCATGTTAATTTTTGTGTGATTTTGTTGTCAGAACATTCAACTATGTAAAGAACAAAGTATTTAATAAGAATATTTCATTCATTCAGATTTAGGATGTGTTATTGTAGTGTTCCCTTTATTTTTTTGAGCAGTGTGTGTATATATATATATATATATATATATTAGTATGCAGTATTTGACTAGGGGGTTCTTCAATGCTAGAATATGTTCAGTCTTTTTTTTTAGACCAGGGTTCCCCTGCAGAAGGTTCGTAAGTTGATGTAAAATATTTAAAAAAATGTAAACAAAAAAATAATTTATGGAAATAAATAAATAAATAATCTAAATAAAACTTGTCAACAAAAATATAAATGATTTGTTTTAATTCTGTCATGTGACAACATGTGTTAACACCAGGGGACAGTTTTTTTCCAGACCATCGTTTTTCATACAATTAACTTGCCAATAAAGAAACGCATTAACACTTATCACTAAAGTCTTTTATCAAGTCTCCGAGTGTCCGGAGAGTCTTAAGTGCACAGAAATATGACATCTAACTGAAAACAGGTCCGGATTTTAAGTGCGCTGACGTCAAAATTTGTCACTTTTCTGCTCTCCAACTCCAAATCAGCAATTATAAATGATGCTTTTAAAGCCATTTTTTTGGCGTAAACGCCACTGAAAAATCAGGAAACGTGCTTTAAACCGTCTGGAGGATTTTCCAAAAGGAGGAGAAGGAGGAGAAAAGGGGTGTGTATGTGTGTGTGTGTGTGTGTGTAATGAAACACAAATGTTAGTGAGTGAAGGAGGAAAGTGATAACCCGGGAAGCCTGCGTGTTACAGCAGGGGCAGACGGGATTCTAACAGCAGATGGATGAGAGCATTTATGAGGTCATAGCACATTTCTAACCAGAGCGTTTACATTTGCAAACCGGATTAATTGTCACTCAAGACGTTCTGTGAGAAACAGAGGAGATGGTGGCTTTGAAAGCATGGCTGCACTCTCCCCCCCCCTCACGACTTTGCTGGAATTCATTGTTCTACTGTCATAAATGTTACTCCATTGATTTACTATGTCAGAATTGTCATCCAGCCCATTTTTCACTACAAATCTATTCCTGGCAGCTTCTTTCTTCCAACATGTGGTGGAAAAAAGCAGATGTGCTTGCATGAAAACTATTTAGTTAGAAGTTTTAAAATGTTATTTTTTTTTCTTTCTTTCTAACACCAAACAAATGCAGATGTTAATGCGTTAAAGCTTTTTTTTTTTTTCCCCCCGGAATGAAAGAACACACTTTCTCCAGTGTCCTCACAGCTCAGCTGAATAAACAGGGACAAAAGGAAGAACTCGCGATCCGGTTCGCGATCCGGTTCGTTCGTCCTGAATATTTGAGAAGAACCGCATCACATGACCCAGCTGATTGTATCTGCAGGTGACGACTCACGGATGACAAAAACTTGATATAGAGATTAGTGTGAAATTCCAGCCTGGTGTGTGTGTTGGATAGACACAATTATGGCGACATCACAAGTTACACCAGACTCAATTACATGCAATTATCCATCAGCACAGAGAAATTCAGAATAAGAAGTTAATCAAATATTTTAATTTTATTTTAATTTTTTGCAAGAGATTTTAAGTTAAAAAAAAAAAAAAAAAAAAAAAGGATTTTAAAACTTTTATTACTTGCATACAAAATCATATCCGGTCCGACAGTCAGTGAAACGATTTCTCCGGTGTTCGTGTGAAAAATATTCATTTACAGTAAAATAAGGGTTAAAGGGTGTTTCTCGGGGGCCCAGAAGGAGCCCAGCACCACCAGCTTGGAGTTTCTGGGAACTGCATTCTGTGTAAAGCTTCTTTAATACAATGTCTATTGGTCAAAGCGTTAAACGAATAAAAATCAACTGAAATAAATAAAATTGAACCCAACATCTTCGGATAAGCAGTCCGACACTCATCACGGAGTTACTACTATAGTATTACTATTATATACTGAGGAAATGGTGTAAGAAATGTACAAATATAAATTGGTGGTAGAACAGTATGACTTATGAACTAAGCTAAGATGTGTGCAGTTTTAGTGCAAGTGATTAAGGTGTTGGACTGCTAGTTGAAAGATTGGGGTTCGCTTTCCAGCACCACCAAGTTACCACCGTTGGGCCCCTGAGCATGTCATTTCACCCACCCCACCCCACCCCCACCCCCAATTGCTTACTTGTATAAAGAGATAAATGTAAGTTGCCCTGGATAAGGACGTCTGCCAAATGCCGTAAATGTAATCTATGCCTAATAGAGGACGTTATACAGTACCTGTTTTTCTGTGTTATACAATGTGTCCCTTTCATTCGCTGTCCTTCACTCTTCGGGGTGGTAAAATGTGACTAAAACAAGTTCTTTAAATGAACTTTCACTAACATTAATGAAGTCAAGGCTCATCATTGACTTTCGGTAAATTTAACAGAAGCAGACATGCTCCTGTCTACATCAACAGGTTTGAAGTAGAACTTGTCTCTGGCTATAAATAGCTGGGCGTCCACATCGCTGAGGATCTGTCCTGGCATCAATGACGCCGTTATGCAACAACAATAACACAGGTGGACATAAATATTTGTATAACATTTGACTTCATACGCTCTTAAAGCCTGGCCGCCAAACTCCTTCTCAATTTTTCCACTTATTTGTCTCAAGCTGCAAATTGGAATGAAGGCCAATGGAAACAGGTCGTGTCCCAGCTGCAGACTACCGGCACTGGATTATAGCTACCAGCACAAACACTCGCAGAGTTCCAGTAAGAATTTAATGTTATGTCTTTATTATAGAGGATTTCCAGATTTAACAAGAATTTTGGACTTATAAATATCTATTATATTTTATCTATCTATGATCTATTATCTAGTATCTCTATCTATCTATCTATCTAGATCTTCTATCTATCTATCTATCTATCAATATCTATCTATCTATCTATCTATCTATCTATCTGTATCAATATCTATCTATCTATCTATCTATCTATCTATCTATCTATCTATCTATCTATCTGTATCAATATCTATATCTATCTATCTGTATCAATATCTATCTATCTATCTATCTATCTGTATCAATATCTATCTATCTATCTATCGCCTATCTATCTATCGATATCTGTATCGATCTATCTATCTGTATCTATCTATCAATATCTATCTATATCTGTATCATCAATATCTATCTATCTATCTATCTATCTATCTATCTATCTATCTATCTATCTATCTGTCTATCTATCTATCTATCTGTATCAATATCTATCTATCTGATC